>CM076677.1:4904622-4942122 GCA_038501925.1 Xenopus petersii | reverse complement strand
TGGAGCCACAAAAGACAGGAGTCTGGACACACTTCAACATAAAGTCTCCCTCCCCCTGAGTCCACTTTGTGCTGCTTTATTCTTTATTCCTTTGGCTCCTGAGGGCCACACATTGTTCTTCGCACTTCTGTTATCTGCTCCAGGCCTCCCCAAGTGGAGCACAGCTTATTTTTCACCCTCAAATTAGTCAATGCCGCCATGTTATTGGCCACAGTGGGAATCACCTGTCCCCCCCTGTACTGTAACTGTGGCCCCTGGGTGCCAGGAGCAGGGCAGTCATCAGGGGGGGACAGGGGGGAGAGTTGTAGGGGGCCCGAGGGTAAGCGGGGCCCAGCCACACCACACTTACTTGATTATCCGGGCCCCCCATCTTTCTGAGAGCTGCTGACTTTGGGAAGGCATGGACGTTTAAGGGGCCCTGGCCACCAATTTTCTTATAATATGGGGGGGGCCCTGGCCACCAATATTTTTTAATGGGGGGGCCCTGGCCACAAATGTTTTTTTATGGGGGGCCCTGACCACCAATATCTTTTTATTTTTATTAACATGTGGGAACCCTAGCCACCAATATTTTTTTTGTTTTTTTTACTGTGTGGTGGGGGTGGACCTGTGGGGTGGAGCTTGCGGTGGGCGCAGCCCAGGAAATGTTGTCGTATGGGGCCCTGTGATTTCTGATGGCGGTCCTGGCCAGGAGTATGATTTCCCAGAGGCCCATCTGATTATAGGAGCGGGGAGAGGTGACAGTCAGGAGGAGGCAGTTTGCAGCTTAGTGATATAGTCACATTGGAGCCTGGGAAAGTGTGGGACCCCTACTGAATATGTTTCTATATTAAATCTTAGTTCATAGATTAAAGGCCAACTACAAACACTGTCCCCTCACCATTTGATCACCATTTGCCTCCCTTGTCCCCCCCTCCCTCCCTAATCTCACACTTACACAAGTGTCTATAGTACAATTCACACCTCCCCTTATTGTCCCAACAGGTTTGTCTGCGTAACATGAGGTGATGTTGTTCTATTGAACTGATATTGTTTTACTGGGATTCCATTCACTAATACAGGACCAAGGTTTTACATATTCAACCCATAGAGTCACATTCGTTGCTGGTTATACCCTTCTGAGATGTTTCAGGAGAACCTTTAGACTTCACCTGGGAGCTTATAACCGAGAATTCTGTCATATCCAATACCCATTGTAAGCAGCAGTCCTGTCCTGCTTTATGGCAGCTGAGATTCTAGCTATCTGTATAACAGAACATTCTGTCCCAGTGGCTGCACAGATCCTATCTGATCCCCATTGTAAGCAGCAGTCCTGCCCTGCTTTATGGCAGCTGAGATTCTAGCTATCTGTATAACAGAACATTCTGTCCCAGTGGCTGCACAGATCCTATCTGATCCCCATTGTAAGCAGCAGTCCTGTCCTGCTTTATGGCAGCTGAGATTCTAGCTATCTGTATAACAGAACATTCTGTCCCAGTGGCTGCACAGATCCTATCTGATCCCCATTGTAAGCAGCAGTCCTGTCCTGCTTTATGGCAGCTGAGATTCTAGCTATCTGTATAACAGAACATTCTGTCCCAGTGGCTGCACAGATCCTATCTGATCCCCATTGTAAGCAGCAGTCCTGTCCTGCTTTATGGCAGCTGAGATTCTAGCTATCTGTATAACAGAACATTCTGTCCCAGTGGCTGCACAGATCTGTATTACTAAGGATGAAGTGTTACTCCATCGATTATAGTTATGAGCTGACACACTTTCCCCATTGGGGTGAGACAGGGTAAAGTCTGTATATTACATTTCCTCTGTTTCTTGCTAAATGCCCCAGTTTATCCTTCCACCCCCCCTCTCTCATGCCCCAGGGTAGGGATGGCTCCAATACACAGTGGGTTCTAATTTTCAAATGTACAGGCAGGGCGTGGGCACACTTCTAACCATAATTATCTATTCCATTATCTCTGGAGCCCTCCAGGCCTGCACTTACCTGCCTGGTCTGTCCCGCTCAAAACGGGACAGTTGGGAGGTATGACATTTTAAGGAATAAATCGCCCTTATGGCTGTTGAGAGGTGGAGCAGGAGTACAGGGAATATAATGATTTCGTTTAGGGGTTCAGTAAGTGCCACCATTGGGGAATATAAATATACAGTAGATCATGGGGGGGGGGACACCTCATTGGCATCCGGGGACCTGCAGGCACATTTAATCTTCCCTGTGCGGTGTTCCGTGGTTGGGGTTATGATTTGCCTGTCTATGTTTTTTAAGTGCTATGTGAATTACCAAGAGCTTCCACACAACTCTACCAACGTACGTTTCACCCTAATTACATGTAGTAGCATCCTGCGTGGTACCTATAGTTCTGCACAATTTTGTATCATCTGCAAAAATAGAAACCTAGTACAGACCTAGGGACCTAGTACAGAGCCCTGCGGTACTCCACTAACAACACTGGTTCTCTATCCAGGTACAAATACTACTGTATGTTCCAGGCCAACATTCCTTCATTTAACCAGTAACCTTTTGTGTGGCACTGTATCAAATGCTTTAGCAAAGTCTAAGTAAATCACATCCACTGCCATCCCAGAATCCAGGTCCCCGCTTACCTTTTCATAAAAAGATATTAAATAAGTCTGGCGAGATCTATTACACATAAAACCATGCTGGCACACACTCATAGTATTATGATTTGCTATGAAGTCCAGTATCTTATCCTTTATTAACCCTAGAATGGGGCTTCTTCCGGGCTGAAGACCCATACTAGGGAAAAATGCGCATCAGCAAAGCCTGCAGGTCCTACTCAGCTACTATAATGAAAGCTTATATATTATTTATATATTATATATTCGCTTATATTATATATGCACAATTACTAGCTAATGCAACTTATCTGGACATCATTTGATTGTGGGTCTCTGGACTGGAAATATTATGAAGAATGAACTAGTTTATAAAGTTAAAGTTAATAGAAGCTTACCTGTTGTCTATATATCTATATATGTATAAAGCTTGGGTGCTGGTGTGATAATTTATATTTAGTGTACGCTGGGAGCTCCCACTATAGGTTTTATTGATGATAAAAGTATTATTTATTATAAATATTTAAGTTCCCTGGCCTTCTCTTCTCTATAAGTAATCACATCTGCACTGTGAACATAATCCTATATAATAAAGTCCAAGTGTCTCTGCGTCCAGTCCCTGTGTCCGTGGAATTCGCTACTGCGCATGTGCCCCACAGACCGTTAATTACCTGAATTACCTGTCCGAAGAGAGGATCTGCCGCCTGCCACCTGAAGAGGATCCACCGCCGGCTGAAGAGAAGATCCACCACCGGCATCTGAAGAGAGGATCCACCGCCGCCAAAGGAGAAGAAGAAGCCACCGCAGAGGAAGAAGAAGTCACTAAGGAGAAACTGCGTGAAAGGGCCCAGGCGAACTTGACAGGTAAGTCCCACTGGCCATCAATGTTAACCCCCCCTGACCACCAATGTTAACCCCCCTGGCCACCAATGTTAACACCCCCCTGGCCACCAATGTTAACCCCCCTGGCCACCAATGTTAACCCACCTGGCCACCAATGCCCCCCGGCCACCAATGTTAACCCCCCTGACCACCAATGTTAACCCCCCCGGCCACCAATGCCCCCTGGCCACTAATGTTAACCCCCCTGGCCACCAATGTTAACCCCCCTGGCCCCCAATGTTAACCCCCCTGGCCACCAATGTTAACCACCCCTGGCCACCAATGTTAACCCCCCTGCCCACCAATGTTAACCCTCCCTGCCCACCAATGTTAACCCCCCCTGGCCACCAATGTTAACCCCCCTGGCCACCAATGTTAACCCCCCTGGCCACCAATGTTAACACCCCCTGGCCACCAATGTTAACCCCCCCAGGCCACCAATATTAACCCCCTGACCTCCAATGTTAACACCCCCTGGCCACCAATGTTAACCCCCCTGGCCACCAATGTTAACCCCCCTGACCACCAATGTTAACCCCCCCATGCCACCAATGTTAACCCCCCCTGCCCACCAATGTTAATCCCCCCTGGCCACCAATGTTAACCCCCCCTGCCCACCAATGTTAACCCCCCTGCCCACCAATGTTAACACCCCCTGGGCACCAGCATTAACCCCCTGGCCACCAGTGCTACAAAGGGGGCCCTGCCTACTAATGTTACCCATTCTGAAATGTTGGGAGGTATGTGACGACATATGTTTTTATAGGGTCATGAAACTCCTCGGTAACTTATAATATCCTTATATTTTACAAACTGGGGTACTTTATTCAATATATAAATATACATAAAAGAAAGCAGTCAGGCAACAAATTTTTGCATGTGAGCATTGGTGGTTCAGTGGTAGAATTCTCGCCTGCCACGCGGGAGGCCCGGGTTCGATTCCCGGCCAATGCAACTTTCTGTTTTATTTCTAGTATAGGTCAATCTAAAAACAACTGGACTTGCTGAGTGATCAATGAAGACGTTTCACTATTCATCCGAGCAGCTTCTTCAGTTCAACTGACTGGTGTGGGAAAACCACCAGCCCAGTTGTTTTTTAGATTGACCTATACTAGATATACCATGACCTGGATTTCTGTTTTATTGTTTGCACTCTTAGGTCTGTGACTTTAGCTACTAGGCATCATCATTATACAGACTGCTTCAAAATTAAGGGCAATGCAAGCTCTTGGGGATTGACTGAAACCAGTAACTGTGTGCAAAGCTAATTTCCTAGGATGCCAATCTTGGTTTCATGCAAGCATTGGTGGTTCAGTGGTAGAATTCTCGCCTGCCACGCGGGAGGCCCGGGTTCGATTCCCGGCCAATGCAGCTAAAGTTTTCTTGTTTTTATCTTATAATTTTTTAGCTGCCTAATGCTCCCATGCCAGTGGGACTGCCTTTTACAATCTTCCATCTTTCATTTTGTATCTCAAAGTATTGGTGCATACTTCGGGTTCTTTGGGGGGGGGGTCAGGGATATATCCAGAATGGGAGCTGCCAAAGGGGGTTCAGTATGGAAAATAAACAGAAAGTGCTATTTCAAGCAAGACTCCCCCTTGCTGATTTATTCCATTAAAGTGTAAGCTCTTGAGCAAGGTACCTAGTGGATTAAATATAAATATATATTATATATATATATATATATTTATATATATATACGATCTTAGTTCTGTGATTTCAGTTATACAGAAGAACTACCAGAAGAGTTATATTGTGTCCCATCATCCGTATATACCATGACTTTAGTGTAATAAAAAGGAGAAGAAAATTGATGGAATAATTCAAAGTGGTGAAGGTTCAAAATCATTAAAATTCATCGTGCATTTATATCATAACTAGTGAATCATTCATGTGATTGAATTTGTGATGAATTCATTGAAAAATAAATAAATATAAAGTGGACATGTGATCATATAAATGACTCCTATTGTGTTACAGTTATTCCATTGTTTGATTCGGTGTCTCTTTCCAAATCTGTCCTTTATCTCTTTGGTATTTATTATATGGGTGGGACTTATTTATTCACTGTTATTATTCAGTATCAGACCAGATCTATACATCATAACAATTTTAAGTGCTTTTAACCTCTATTGTTTTTAATTGGCTAATTAAATGTTAAGTTTCATTCGTTTATCAGAGTGATAGATACAGGGCACTTTATTAACTGGAAGCACTTTATATTTATTAATTGTTCGATTAATTCATCATAAATTCGATCATGTGAATGATTCCCTTTGTAGGATATAAAGGAATTTATTGAAAGAGATGCACAATGAATTTTCCCTTCACTTTGAATTATTCCATCAATTTTCTTCTAATTTGTATCACACAAAAAATCATGGTATATATGGAGGAGGCGACACAATATAACTCTTCTGGTAGTCCTTCTTTATAATTCAGTTATTGGACTTGTCTGCACATTTTCCTATTTGGCAATGATTATGTGATAGAAGGTGCGGAGAGAAAAAGATGGTAAAATAATTTTGTGATTTCAGCTCATTATACAGACTGGGAAGGCCAATGGCAGCTTTTGGGGATTGGATTGTTAATTGATACATCCAGTGCCCCTCTGAAATGCAAATTCATGTATTTTTGCCTTAATTTTTGTACATTGGTGGTTCAGTGGTAGAATTCTCACCTGCCACTCGAGAGGCCCATGTTAGATTCCCGGCCAATGCAACTCAACCGTCTTTCGCTTTTCATTGATTTAGTCGTAATTAATTACAATTTCCATTTGGTCCTCTTATGATGAGACAGGTGTTGGAGCGGTAGGGACTTTACTGGTTTTAGTTAAAAGCAGCGCTGTTTGTGATCTCTTGAAGTCCTGTCCTGTTGCACAAACACTCGTGGGTAATAACTGTAAATGGAGGGCAGGAGAGAAGGGGCTCAGCGTGTGGCTGCCTCCTACTTGTGCCATATTCTCACCCAGAGGTGTCACAATGGGATGGGAAGGTGACAAACGAGCAGCCCCCACCAGGGGCGATCCACCAATGAGGCGAGTTGACGTTTGCCAGGGGCAGCAAAAATAGCTTTCCAGGTAACTAAGAGCCAAATTTCCGCTTTTTAACCCGGAAATTCGGCTCTTCTAGTGCAGAGAGCGCAATCGCGTTCTCTGCACTAGCGACGTGGACCACCCCGACCCCTCCGGTGCAACGTGGACCCCCTCCGACCCCCTCAGGCACTGAAGAGGTGAGTGCCATGGAGAGGGGTTGGGGCAGCAAAAGGAAGGTCGTCTCAGGTGGCAAAATTACCAGGATCACCCCTGGCCCCCACCTACCCTGAAACATTATCCAACTCACTGGCCGCATTCCAAGTAAAGCGAATAACAGAACAGATGCTCAGGATCAGCAGCAGTAATGGTGTGTAGTTACATAGTCGCTGAAGCCAAAATAAGACCCACACCACTTAAGCCCCACCTTTTTCTCAAAGAACTTTCAGAAAACTTTATATAGTGATTGTGTAACATGTAGCCTTTAGCCTAGCTTCTGTACTACAACTCCCAGCATCCCTTAGATCTATGGATCCCCCTCCCTTCAGCATTGGGCTGGGGTGTATGGGCCCCCACACCTCCTCCGTAGTCCCCACCCGAATTGAGAGCCTTTCCAGGCGTGATACCCAATGCCCCCTCCCCCACACATACATTCTTGTTCATGCCACAGGGATCTGGTTTCTGGTCTGAAGCAGGTCTGGTCAACAGGACCCACCGGGGGGGGGGGGGGGGGGGTTTCAGTGTCCCACCAGCCCAGTCCAGTCTAGTCTGACACTTTCCTGAAATACGTTTCAGAATGAATCTGATTTATTGTGTCATCAGAGATGTCATACAAGCATTGGTGGTTCAGTGGTAGAATTCTCGCCTGCCACGCGGGAGGCCCGGGTTCGATTCCCGGCCAATGCAACTGCTTTTCTTTTTTTAAAACATATATTCTTGCATTGTCCTAAATACCTTGTAATTGTCTTGCCAAGGGCATAGGTCCTAGGTCCTACATACCCTGTACATGTCTTGCTAAATAAAGCAAGAGTGCCCATACTTTACTAATGTGAGGTCTACTTTTAGTGATGTCCCATTATGATTTTTAGCATTCTGTCCCATGGAAAATATTGCTTAAATATTGATTGATTAATATTGATTGAAATATTGATTGATATTCACAAACAACAAAGAAATAGGAGGATGATACAGACAAGCTGTTTGTTGACAGTGTCTTTAGATCTACTGATCACCAACTAAAGGTCTACTGGTAGATCCCTTTTGGGCATCCCTGGTATAGAGACATAAGCAGGATTATCTTACTGACAGAAATTGCCACATCCAGAGAGGTGACTTTGGCTATGCAGGTTTCCCTGGTGGGACATGCTGCTTACTTACTGAAGACTCTCGAAGTGGTGAAGATGGCGCCTGTGAGCTCCGCTGCGCTGATTCTGCAATTCTGCATCGTGGGGTAATTAAAGACTTAGGGGCGTGTTTACTAACATTGGAGATAAATATATTGAGAGATTTCTGGAGATGTTGCCCATGGCAACCAATCAGCAATTAGATTTAAAGAGCCTTCTATAAGTTAGAAAACAAAAGCAAAGATCTGATTGGTTGCTATGGGCAACATCTCCAGAAATTTCTCCAGATATTTATCTCCAATGTTAGTAAACATGCCCCTTAGGGGCATTTACAGGTATTAACACCTGTGCAGGGGAAACAAGGAGTGGGGACTATGGAGGGTAGGGGTCTTTATTAGTTTGGGGGTTTAGTTCTCCTTTAAACAGAGACATCAAAACCAATGAAAGCTCAGTACCCCCCACTAATAATTGGATAAACATATACATATGCATATTAATCATTGATTTGATGTCTCCAATAAAAAAAACTATGTGACTCAGATTCAGGTGGGACACTCCCTGTGTATCTACAGTAACCTCATAATTAACAACTGCCACAATAAGTTGTTGGAACTTTAATTAACAGTATTTTTCCAGATGGGGGTTCAAGAGGAGTAGTGTCCCTTCTGACCCAAAATAAAGCTAGCTCTGTTGGCTAGTGTTCTGGCCAGTCACTGGACTGGAAGTCAAAATAGGCCCTGACATTCCAAGTACACAGAGGCCCAAATTGTCCTCCATCAGTCCACGAAATAATGACTTGTCTATTGGACCTTACAGCAGCTCTTCTGACATTTGCCAGAACCCACAGATTACTAGTCCGGGCCTGACAGTGCCACCAAGAGATCATCCATAAGGAAAAGAAGTCAATGGATGTCTTGGTGGAGTGACCATATCATGATGAGTGGAAGAGCCCTCACGTTGAGTGTATGCACACCACATTAACATACGGAGGGACAATTCGCTGAATGTTTTGGAAACACAGGTATGGAAGGAAAATCTCATTATTTTAATTAGAAAAGAAGATTCAGGGGGTAAATAGAACACTGCTTTAGGGCATTGATATGGGAAGATCAAAGTCTTTACAGAAGTGTTGGGAGAGACAATTGGAGTCCAAAAGTGGGCCTTTCCCATGGACACACTTCTATTTTTCCTCACTTTAAATAGGCTCCAGACAATCAACAAGTGTCACCAATTCATACATTTGCAAGTGCTCTCCTCTCTCATGATCTTTATAAAACCTGGATTTTCCCAGACAGAGCTGAGTGGGCACAAAGCCATTTATAGACATGAAGTAGCCGTTTGTGGTGAACCGCTTAGCATAGAATAAACATTGTTATGACGGCACCTCACTATATTTTTGTGACCACAAAAAAAGAAATTTATATAATACTCTGTGGTTACATACAGCTGCTCCCAAATTGTCTATTTTTAAAGGGCCCCAAAAAGTTTGTGCGATTCAAGTAGTTACGGAGACAAATATCTGATGGTGATGAGGAATGAACTATGGGGAACTAGGTATTTTGGTTGGAAAAAAGAAACAGTAAAGTGCTGAGAAGGTTTTATATTTTTTAACACTTGAAAATCAGAAAGTTCATAGTCTATTTCCTTCTATTATGAAATTAATGTTGAGTAAAGATCTGCCTCGTTAGCGATAACCTAGTATTTAGTTCCACTCATGTTTTTTTCCCTAAACATCCCAGAATTGGAAGCGAATGGTCAGTCCAGTAAAGATGGCCAGATTTTAGATGGATTCAAAAGTTTGGAACGATGTTGGTCAGGCAGGCTTGATTTTTCTGTCAGATCAAGGACCCCATTGGCCAGTTGAAGTGGTCCTCGCTGAGATGGCTTCTATTCCCATTGTTGCAATTCAATCATTTGGCCCTTGGGGGCCAACAATTGCATTAATCCAAATGTCACCCACCATTGGTGGGCATATCAGGGGAAAGATCCGCTTGTGTGATGAACTCACCAAACAACCAGATCTTATTGTGCATGGCCACCTTAAATCTCACTTTATGTTGAGCAAGAGAAGGAGAATTGTCCAGGCAAATGTATACATACCTCATTAGCACAAGAAGGGACAATTAGCAGAATTTTTTGGGAAACACATGCAAGGAAAGTCTCAGTGAGGATTCCAGGATGGGTACGAAGGGACACTGCTTAAAGGCTTTGGTATAGGAAGATCAAATTCTTGCAAAGGTACCATGAAAATGTTATGGGTGGGAGGCATGCAGTTGTAGAGCAAGTAGTGTGGCTTTCCCATGGACACACTCCCATTCATTGTCATGTTACGGGGCTACAGTCAGTAGGTGACACCAGCAGTTTTGACCAATTAATTCCATCATATATGTGTGGAGTATAATTTATAGTCCACTGCCATAAAATTCAGTCACACCCTATTTAACAGAAAAGTCCAATATAATTTTTTTCCACACTTTGCCCTTTGCTACTGAGAGCGAGAAGAGTTTTGACACAGTGACACACTTCAGACACTGCACAAACATACTAATTTAAATGTAAAATCTCTTGCCTCTCTACATTTTCCCTTGTCTTCTGATAATGATGATTATATTTTAGGAAGGGCTTCTCAGCTTTCCATTGGTTCAAATGGTACTGTGCCTCATGGGGGATCCTTGAGCCCCTACAAAGGGTTTTTAATGTAAAGTTTTCCATCTACAGACTAAGTTGATAAGACAATTAGACCAGTTTAAGAGTTTTTTAAAAAAAAAAAAAAAAACAACACATCTGATCCTCCCTTGATTAGCCAATGTGAGATGCTGGAGGTGACAGAGCCATACCTGGAAGTGATGCAAGTTGGGAATGATCATTTGAAACCAAATCGTACCCCAGCCAAGCACTTGCCACCTGGGACCGGTCTGATTACACCGTTATTATTCTGTGTGGTCCGATTAGGCTAACTTTGGGAAAGTTCACGCATGTCAACTGACAAACATGTTGGCTGACAGTTTCAAAATATGTAATATTTACTCTTGTCCAGTCAAGACGCCTCCTTAGATGCTGGTGGACCTCTGTCAGATTACCTCTCTGTCCTGTTCTAAATCTGGTCCAGGTTACATCTCACATGTGTGAATATCTAGTGGTGATGGGAATCTCTTGTTCCCCTACCCTTATGCAGATCAGTAACTTTACTGGTTTGTTTCACCACTCAGGTGGTATCAGTGGTTTGTTAACCATAATCTGAAGGTCAATTAGGATGAGAATGTTTGATATTTGATGTCCTATAAACCCCTAGAATAAAAGAAAGTATAAACAAAATATATATGAATCTTTGTCTTTGACTGGACCCTGAATAAATAGAGATCCACTGGCTAAAATTGGTAATGGCTGGCCATCAGTATACATGAATTAGGGCTGGGGTTCAGAAGGTGTCTAGAAACCTTGGTGATCTACATATGAACTTAAATTACAAAGCCAATTTCCTGTTGAGTAAAGATCTTCCTCGTTATCTAGCAGCCCACAATCTGTACCCATTCTGTTTTCCCTAAACCTCCTGAATTAGGAAAGCTATTGCAAGTACTGAAAAGTACTGCAAGTGCTGAATGCAGAACAAGGATTAAATGTATGCAAAAATCATTAGCACAAGAAGGCATAATTAACAGAATGTTTTGGAAAACAGGTATGAAGGAAAATCTCAGTGGGGATACAGACATAAGTAGAGACACTGCTCAAATGCATTGGTGATCAAAGTCTTTGCAAAGGTGCTATAAAAACCTTGAAGGTGTAGAGCAAGGAGTGTGTCTTTCCCATGGACACACTTCCAGTAATTGCCACGTCAGACCCCAACACGTTATGTGTTGCATAAATTTAGAAGGTGACACCAACCCAGTAATTGGCAACTCAGTGCTATTCTCACTTGGAATCCCTGGGAACTGCCCAACCAAGACTCTCTCAGGACACAGACATACAGTAAAACTTGCCCAACCAGTGTAGATCATGGGTCCCCAACCTTTTTTTTTACCTGTGAGCCACATTCAAATATAAAAAGAGTTGGGGAGCAACACAAGCATGAAAAAAGTATCTGGGAATTCCAAATGAGGGCTTTGAACAGCTATTTGGCAGCCCCTATGTAGACTGGCAGTCTACAGGTGGTTCTGTTTGGCAGTACATCTAGTTTTATGCACCAAAACTTGACTTCAAGCCTGGAGTTCAAAAATAAACACCTGCTTTGAGGCCACTGTGAACAACAGTCAAGGGGTTGGAGAGCAACATGTTGCTCGCAGGCCACTGGTTAGGGATCACTGCTGTAGAGTGAACACATGACCCCTCCACTCATAACAGTTCCCTAGGCTCTGGGATATATATAGCTCAATCTACAAAGGAACGTACAAGCCTGGTGCAGTGTGGGTGGGGTGTGCATGGCTGGAATTCAGTTCATAAGTGTGTGAGGGCCTTTACTATGGGAAAGTTCCCACTCTATACATCACCAGTGTCTGTCCCCTCCCTTCACAGCTAACCCAGAAGCATGGAGAGGTGCCAATAAGGATGGAGAGGTGTGAGGGAACAAACCGTACTTAACAGGGATGTGGAGATCTATATTAATAGGGCCTTTTGTAGGACTTAGACATACTGGAAATCTGGTAATTTGTGTCTCAGAAAAAAAAAGTTATAAAAAAAGTTGGTCAAAGATGCTCTTTCAGCAAGCGTTGGTGGTTCAGTGGTAGAATTCTCGCCTGCCACGCGGGAGGCCCGGGTTCGATTCCCGGCCAATGCAGCATTCTTTTTGTCGTGCTTCTTTCATGCAGTTCAAACAGGCACCATAATAAAAAAAAAGAGTTCCAAAAGAGTCTGCAAGTCCACTTTCATCAGAAGACCAGGGTGATCCTCTTTATCTCCGACCTCAAAGCCCACAGGAGCAACGACCCCCCTTCACTGCAGGGCTAGCGGGCAGCTTTATCGGACTCCCTCCAGCCCAAAGGCTTATAAGAGAGAGGGGAAACAAAAGTCTGTTCCTCCCTTAACAGCTTATGTCCCTTTGATGTCCCCTTCTGGTTATCAAACCTGTTGTTTAGGCTGTGCCAACACACTTCCCAAGTACATGGGGAGGTGCCATCATGGATGGAGAGGTGTGAGAGGAACAATTCACATTCCACTAAATCCCCTCCCCTGACGCATTTAGAGCCAATTAAAACAAGAATATGGTGCTCCCTATAGGCCAGCAGTGGTTGCGACATCAATGTTTGCATTTTAACAACATAACTCTGCAAATCTCTTATTATTCAGTATCTATCTCTTTTAGAACTCTACTATCATATTTTTATATCACCAGTTATTGTACTGTATTAAATAATATAATATCACAAGCAATGGAGGGAGAAGACCTGTCCCCACAATTGCATTGATGTTTCCTAAAGGTGTCATTGGCTTGTGCCCAAGTGATAATGTTTTGCTTTCACACCTTGCCCTTTGCTACTGAGATCCTCCTCGCTGTTAAGTGCCACAAGCAAAGGAAGGCGCATGATAGGGCAGTGAGACTTTGGCCACATTGATGGGGCTAGGAAAGGCACAGGAACACACTTTGCCCAGACATGTTAATTACAACTTAATGATAAAGGTACAAGCACACATCTGTCCATCTATTGACTCTCTGCATTTGGCCTTGTCTCTATAATCATTAGATTCACTTATATATTATGCAGGTCCTCTCGGCTTTTCATGTGTTCAAATAGTACTGAACTTGCATCTTAGGAAGATACACAAGCCCCTGCCCCTATGATTAATAGCACTGAGCATCTTCCTACAGGTCCTAATTTGGGATGCACCGAATCCACTATTTTGGATTCGGCCGAACCCCTGAATCCTTGGCGAAGGATTCGGCCGAATACCGAACCGAATCCGAACCCTAATTTGCATATGTAAATTAGGGGTGGGAAGGGGAAAACATTTTTAACTTCCTTGTTTTGTGACAAAAAGTCACTCAATTTCCCTCTCCGCCCCTAATTTGCATATGTAAATTAGGGTTCAGATTCGGTTCGGCCTGGCCGAATCCCGAACCAAATCCTGGATTCGGTGCATTCCTAGTCCTAATAGATATAATTGTCCATCCACAGAATTATTTCATATGGCAATTTGGCCCATTTTAGATTTTTTCCAAAAAACACATCTGATCCGCATACATAGACCAAAGGTGACAGGGCTATAAAAGAAAGTGATGCATTTTACTGTTTGCTTGCAACTCAATTGTCCCCTGGGACAACTGGTCTCGTGATGTGGCCCTATTAGGCTAATATATTTGCAGTCTGCAGTATCTTAGGGAACAGTGCAGTGCACCTGACGAAGGGGGAACGCTCTCCGAAACGTTGTTGATGCAATAAACACACCAGGGGTAGGACCCCGGTTTCAATCGCTTCGTGTGCCAGCCTCTCGCTTCTTTAAACTACTCTTAGGGAACAGTTACATGCGAAACTGACCATCTCATTGGCTCAAACCTTTACAACATGTAATATTTACTCTTATCAAGAAAAGTGTCCATTCAAGAGGCCTCCTTAGATGCTGATGAACTATTGGCAGATGGCCTTTGTGCCCTGATCTAAAACTGGCCTATTGAATAACATCTCTTTAGGAGTACTTCCAATTACCAAATCACAGTCAGCATGCTTGGATATCTGAAGGTGATGAACTATAAGAAGAAGCACACACCCTCAAAGTGTGAGCAGATAGCTCACTGGTTGAGGGCAATGGTCCAGGTGCAGAAGCCCTGATCCAGTAGCTTGGGTGCGTCAAAAAACAAAACAAATACATCTGTGGGCTCTCGCACTCTAGGACACACTGGGCAGGATGTTGCTTAAAACATAATCTTTATTAAATTTGTTAGAATAACACCTGACGCGTTTTGTGCATCTTGCACTTCTTCATAGGCCTATTCCCATCCTGCCCAGAGTGTCAGGGATGTTTAAGAAGGGGCACTGCTTAAAGGCATCAGGGTGGGAAGAGCAAAGTCTTTGCAAAAGTGCCATAAAAATGTTATGGGTGGGAGGCATGCATTCGTACAGCCAGAAGTGTGGCTTTCCCATGGACACACTTCCATTCGTTGTCACATTACAGGGGCTACAGACATTCAACTACTGGAGTAGAGGGAGTTCAGGGTTTGTCAGGTCCAGACCCTAACATTTCAGGTGCACAGAGGCCCACAAATAGTAATTGTCTATGGCAGTGATCCCCAACCAGTAGTTTGTGAGCAACATGTTGCTCTCTGACCCCTTGGATGTTGCTCTGAGTTGCCTCAAAGCAGATGCTTGTTTTTGAATTCCGGGAGGGAATACTTGGAGGGAAGTTGTGGCTGCATAAAAAAACATGGCTGCATAAAAAAAGTTGTGGCTGCATAAAAAAACATGGCTGACAGTCCACATAGGGGCCAATTGTCAATCATATCCCATATTTTGTACCTCTAGGAACTTTTCTGCAAGATTATGTTGGGATTGGCCAATGCGCAATTCCCAGTCATATTTTTAATAGGGTGGCACCTTCCTGCATGATAGAAATTCTAACAAAAAGTGTGCCCTGACCTGACACTGTCTCACAGGCTTGATCCTCCCAAGCTATTTGCTATATAAGGAAAAAGATTGCCAAGACCCAAGCATTGGATTCACAGGCTTTCCCGGAGAGGCAACTGTGAGTGACTTTGGAAAATGAAGTGCTGTATAAGTTTTACCATTGGTGATTTACATTATCTCTGGTGGTGAAGCATTTGGAGAAGATCAGTCGCCAACAGAAAAGGAGAAATATCATGGAAGACCAATCTCCTCATATGCCATTGCCCTTTATCCTCCCCCACTTGCAGCTTTTAAAGGGGGTCCCCAACCTTCTTTACCTGTGAGCCATATTGAAATGTAAAAAGAGTTAGGGGGCACCACAAGCTTGCCCTTTGCTATTGAGATCTCACGGTTATGTGCTACTAGGGAAGGCTCATGGGAGGAGAGTGAGAGTTTTGGCACAAGGACACACTTTGCACAGTCATGATAATTTCGATTTAAGGACAAAGCCATAAGCACACAATCTACTGGCTCTCTACATTTCCCCATGTCTGTTTAATCATTGGATGTATTTATTTATTAGTCAGGGCCCCAGGGCTTTCCATGTGTTCAAATGATACTGTGCCTCATTGGAGATCCTTGAGCCCCACAATTCGTTTCTAATAGAAAGTTGTCCATCTGCAGCAGTGATCCCCAACCGGTGGCTCGTCACTAGCAGTTGCTCTCCAACCTCTTGGATGTTTCTCCCAGTGGCCTCGATGCATGTGCTTATTTTTGAATCCCTGGCAAATTTGAGTTTAATAAAAAACAAATGTACTGCCAATCCTGTCCACATAGGAGCTACCAAATAGCCAATCACCGCTCTCATTTTCCACTCACAAGGAATGCTTTCATGCTTGTGTTGCTCCCCAACTCTTTTTACAGTTGAATGTGGCTCACAGGTAAAAAAAAAGTTTAGGGGCCCCTGGTCTACAGAATAATTCACCCTCACCTGGCCAGTGTGGGAGGAGCTAGAGCCATGTTGGGCATGTGCATGTGGAACCAAAACATACTTCTGCCAAGCACTTGGTGCCTGGTACAATTGGATTGATAACACAAATAGTATCCGGTATAGTCCGTTTAGGCTAACAAATTGCAGTCTACAGTATCTTATGGAATATTTACTTGTTTAACTGACCATTTCATTGGCTGAGAGGTTCACAAAATTTAATATTCACTCTTATCAAGAGTCAAGAGACCTCCTTCTCTGCTGATGGACCATTAGCAGTTGACCTCTCTGTCCTGTTCTTGATATGGTCCAAATTACTGGGAGACATCTTACATGAATACTTGTGGTGATGGGGACCTCTTGTTCTTCCACCCTTACCCAGATCAGTATATTAAAGGAAGACGTCCTGAGCTACTAAATTAATCTACGATTGCCATATGACAAACATGAATAAACATGGAATAAAGTTAGGGCCAGTGCAAAAACTTTACCAGTTTGCTTCCCCAGCGGGGTCAGTGGATTGGTAACCCTAACCTGAAGAACAGTGAGGATGTGGTTTTAGAGGAGATGTTTATTTCATGTCATATTAAAATGAAACAAAAAGGTAATTAAATATATATGAGATTGGTGTTGTTTGGCTATCAGCATACAACAGGGATCCCCAACCTTCTTTACCTGTTAGCCACATTCAAATGTAAATAAAAGTTTTAGAGCAACACAAGCATACAAAAACTTCCAGGAGGTCCCCCTTATAGGCTGCGATTGACTATTGGTAGCCCCTTTGTGGACTGGTAGTATACAAGAGGCTCTGTATGGCAGTGTTTTATATGCAACCAAAACTTACCCTCAAACCAGGAATTCAAAAATAAGCACTAGTTTTAAGGGCACTATAAGCCACATCCAAGAGTATTGGTGTTTAACATGTTGTTCATGAGCCACTGATTGGGTATAACTGGTATACATGAAGAACTTCTCAGCCAGTTTATGGCAATTTCAGTTCCTCGAATGGCGTTCAGAAGGTGTCTAGAAACCACAGTTATCAGCTTTAACCACAAAAAACACTTTCCTTCCAATGTGAAATGGCAGTTGAGTAAAGTCCTTCCTTATTATCTATAGTCCTGGGTGCAGTCTACCCTCCGTTCCCCTCATGTTTCTCCATAAACTTCCTGAAAGTGATTGCAAGTGAATGGTTGGTTCAGTTGAAGGCAGAAGTGGGTCTTAATGAATACTATAGCGGGAGAGTCCTTGTATGCATAACTCATTAGCACAAGAAGGGGCAATTAGCAGAATGTTTTGGAGGGTGAGGCATGAGTAGGGCTTAAAGGCATTGTTGTGGGGAGATCAAAATCTTTGCAAAGGTGCAATAAATAACCTTGGAGGAGTCAGTTGTAGAACAAGGAGTTTGTTTATCCCATGGACACACTTCCATTAATTGCCTGGTTTGACATATTCTGTAGGTGACACCAACTCAATTATTGGCAACTCAGTGTTATTCTCACTTTGAATCCCTGGGAACTGCCCAACCAAGACTCTCTCAGGAGGAGCAGACTGGTCAGAGAGGGGGAACTTTTCCAATGCGAGTCCTGAATCTAACAAAGTATAACATCAGGGGGGGGCAATATAAGAAGATGTCTGCCTGGCTGATGCAGGTCACAGGTAAACTATCATAATCACTGGGTGGGTGGCAATAATTTTGGCACCCCCTGCCACCAGTGTAAATAGCTACAAGGGCAGCACATTTATAGTTGCCAAATGTGAGTCCCTTTACTATGGGAAACCAAAGTCTGTTCATCCTTAACAGCTCATGTCCCTTTGATGTCCCCTTCTGGTTGTCCAACCTGTTGATTAGGCTGTGCCAACACACTTCCCAAGTGCATGGGGAGGTGCCAACATGGATGGAGAGGTGTGAGAGGAACAATTTACATTAGCACTAACCCCCGCTCATAACACATTCATTAAAACAAGGACATGTAGTTCAATATTGACAGAGCTCCTTGTAGACCAGCAGCAGTTGATACACCAATATAGATCCATAGATGTTTTGTGGCTTCTACTGAGTCAAAACACAGCAGATCTTTCACTATTAAACATAAAAATAAAAAAACTAATAAAAGTGGTAGAATTTTCACCTGCCATGCGAGAGTCCTGGGTTCAATTCCTAGCCAATGCGGCAGCGCTTTTTCTTGAAGCTCTTAGAAGTGCTTCAGCAAACAGGAGCAATGGACAATCTCTTTAAAGGATATGTAAACCTTTAAAATAAGGCAATGTAATATTGATGAGGAGGCTATTGGTCAGAACTGGACAGTCATATTTATCTCACCAGATATTGTAGTCTACTAAAGAACACAATCTAATAACCAGCAATGAAGAGAGAAGACCTGGCCCCAAGATTGTAATGGTGGTTCATCTTGCCCTAATTACTGACTTCTAATTACCCAGCATGCTTGGATACCTGATAGTGATGGAGGTGGCTTCTTCTCTGCCCTGAGCCAGATCAATACAATAAATTACATTAAAAAGACTACTAAATTAATCTATGGTTGTCATCTGTCTGGTATGCCAATAGGAATAGAGAGGTGTGAGAGGAACAACCTACATTTGACGCTAAATTCCCTCCCCTGACATATTCAAGCTCATTAAAGCAAGGGCATGGAGATCTATAGTGATGGTGCCTCCTGAAGGCCTAACTGACACATAACATCTCATATATATGGGAAATGAGCTCTGTGATGTATAGAGTTTTAGTTTAAAAAAAGTTGGTCAAAAAAGTTGTACATGCAAGCATTGGTGGTTCAGTGGTAGAATTCTCGCCTGCCACGCGGGAGGCCCGGGTTCGATTCCCGGCCAATGCAGCAACCTTTTTCATTTCATATTATCTATTTAGATGATTATTATATGTGTTATATATAATATATATATATATATATATATATATATTAATATATGCAAATATATATAAATATAAGTTATAACCCCGATTTTAATTGGGGATGGTGTCAAAACAGCATAAATTCCTGGGCTCCTTATACTGATTTCCATTGAAGCTTCAAGCAGTGCTTCATTCACCCTGTGCAAACAGGCAGGACAATTTTACAGTTAAGGACTTTCATAGAGGATGATGGACACTTAATCACACTAAATGAATCTACAGTTTCTATTTGACTGACATTTCACTGGCATTTCTGGAAAAGGAAATAAAGTTGAGGCTGGTACAACAAATATTATCTGTACACTTTCCCCTGAGTATCAGTGGATTGTGGGTCCTTATCTAACGTTCAGTAAGGACAGAGACACACGCTGCAATTCTGGTAGATTAGTCGCCCGGCGGCAAATTTCCTCTTCTTGGTGGCGACAAATCTCCCCAAACTTACTCCTATGCCTTTGGAAAACGAAGTGCTCTGAGTGCCATCCCGCTGGCAATTTACATTCAAGCCAGCGGCATGGCACTCAGAGCACTTCGTTTTCCAAAGTCGCCTGAAGTTTCCTCATGAGGCAACTTCAGGCGACTTCAGAATACGAAGTGCTCCAAGTGCCATCCCTCTGGCGATTTAGATTCTAGCCGGCGGGAAGGCAGTTCGGGGAGATTAGGCGCCTGAAGAAACGATTTGTCGATGGGCGACTAATCTCTCCCAGTAGCTTTGTGTGCCCGAAGAAGAGTAGATTTGGCGACTAATCTGCCTGAATCACAGCGTGTGTTTCTGCCCTAAGCATGAGATTTCAGAGGCATTGGTTATTTAGTGCCCATAGTTCTGTTAGCAGAATGTTTTGGACACAGGTATGAAGGAAAGTCTCAGTGAGGATCGTGACATGAGAAGGGAAACCTCTTAGATGTGTTGGTATGGGAAGATCAAGGTATTTGCAAAGGAGCCATTAAAACCTTGTTGGACATGGAGTGTGTCTTTCCCATGGACACACTTCCAGTGATGGCCATGTCAGATGGGTTGCATATATTCAGTAGGTGACACCAACCCAATAATTGGCAAGTCAGTGTTATTCTCTGTTATTCTTGGAATCCCTGGGAACCGCCCAACCAAGACTCTCTCAGGAGGAGCAGATTGGACAGAGATGGGACACATTTCCATCTTTACTGAATTAAAAGCAGTTACCAAGGCAACAAATTTCATTCTTCTTTGGCTCAAGCACCTCTTTTCCAGGTCACAGTTTTGTTGGTAACCAACCTTCTTAGCTTCTAATAAGGTTACAATTTACAGAGAAGTTTCGCCATGCCAACAAAATACATTTATCTTAAATCAACTTTCAAGCTGAACCCTAAACCATAGCTCTACACTTTGAGGACTTTGGGTGCACAGGGGAAGAACAACAACCATGGATACACAGACCAACCACAATGGCTCCTGTTATGCCTAAATCCATAGATTATAATGTCCTTATGGCACAAGGGCAATTGCAGATTGTTGTGCTCTCCAAATTGCACTACACTTATCTAACATGCCACAAGTAGTGTAGTCCTTGAATTTTGTCTTCGTCCTGTACCCCCTGGATTCTAGGCTGGGAAATGTGAAGCTCAATCTACAAAGGAACACGCAAGCCTGGGACAGTGTTGGTTATGAATGACTGGAATACAGTTGCTAAGTGTGTGAGTTTTTTTGCTATGGGAAATGTCCTACTCTATAGAGCAGGGTATAAACAATCCACATTTGGAACACCTGCTTTGAGTCCACTGGGAAGAACAGTCAAGGGGTTGGAGAGCATCATGTTGCTCAGAGGCCACTGGTTAGGGAACACTGCTGTAGAGTGAACATGTGACCCCTCCACTCATAACAGTTCCCTAGGCTCTGGGATATATATATATATATATATATATATATATATATATATATATAGTCAACTACAAGAGGTCCTCTGCACTCAACCCATTATCAATATATTTAAGACATTTTGTGCTACTGCTACTAAAAAATGCCTTACCCTTTAAACAACACAGGGATTGTTTGTCCATATATTGCAATATACCTCTTGTAGTTGACTATATGTATTTTGTGGTCACACCCTCATTGCACCCCCGCCTAATGGTTTTAAAAAATAGTGGTGAGCACAACTTTCCCTTGTTTGTTATATATAGCTCTATCTACAAAGGAACATACAAGCCTAGGACAGTGTGGGCAGGGTGTGCATGGCTGTAATTAAGTTGATACATGTGTAAGGGTCTTTACTATGGGAAAGTTCTCACTCAATACATCACAAGTGTCTGCCCTCTCCCTTCACAGCTCATGTCCCTTTCATGTCCCCCTCTGGTCGTCCAAACTGCTGCCCGAGATGTGGAAACACACTTGCCAGAAGCGCAGAGAGGTGCCAATAGGGATGGAGAGGTGTGAGAGGACCAATCTTCATTTGGCACAAAATCCCCTCCTCTGACATATTCAAGCTCATTAAAGTAAGGACGTGGAGATAAATAATGATGGTGCCTCATGTAGGTCTGATTGGAAGTAACAGCCCATAAATGTTCCTCTGTGGAACATGTACAGCATAAAAAAGCTGGTCTAAAATGGCACATATGCAAGCATTGGTGGTTCAGTGGTAGAATTCTCGCCTGCCACGCGGGAGGCCCGGGTTCGATTCCCGGCCAATGCAGCAACATCTTTTTTCATCCCATATGATCCATTTAAATTGTTTGTGTTGTTTTCTATTATTATTATCATTATGTGTATTTATTTATATATATATATATATATATATATATATATATATATATATATTGTATAATCTACAGTTTTGGTAATTTCTCTATGAGACCAACTGTAAATTATATCTACATATGCACCATTTATATAACAGCACTCCCTGTACCCTTGTACCATCTCAAATCACTGGTAGTCTCAGTTCTATTTAGTACAGGGTGCTTCTCCTCTCTCTCTCTCTCTCTCTCTCTCTCTCTCTCTCTCTCTCAACTTTGCCCCCTCTTTACTTCATTCTCCCGTATCTCTCCCCACACCTGTGTGTCTGACTCCCCCCCTGCCATGACGTGTCTCCGGTCTTCCTTTTCCTTCATAGAGAAACTCTCCAGTCTCACCCTCCCTCCAACTGTCTCAAGTTTCACTCCCTGTCTCTCCATCTGACTCCCCCTCCCATGAAGCCTCTGTAGCCTCCCTCCCACCCGCTTGCACTGCCTCTCTCTGGTGTCGCGCCCCATCCCTTCCAGCCACGGCATCAAGTTTCACCTGCAGCAAGACAGACGTAAGGCATTTGGGGAGATTGGTCGTCGCAAAGATGAGGCGATTAATCGACCAGGCGACTAAATCTCCCCAAATCACCCAGTGTGACCTTACCCTTACTATGGGAATGTTCCACTCTATACACTAGTGTCTGTCCCCTCCCTTCACAGATCATGTCCCTTTGATGTCCCCCTCTGATCGTCCAAACTGCTGCCCGAGATTTAGCAACACACTTGCCAGAGGCACGGAGATGTGCCAATAGGGATGAAGTGGTGTAAGAGTTTACCAAAAATTTATCAAAATCTGAATTTTTCTGATTATTTAAATAAAAAAAGTCTGACTAAACTAAAAAACTAAAATCCATGATTTGACCATCTTTATTATTTAAAAAGCTCAATTTAATCTGTTTGGGTAAAAACTCAATAAAATCGAATTGTATGATTTTCGTATGCTTTTCGGGAAAAATCCAGAAATTTTCAGATTTTTTTCCCCGAAAAGCCAGAAAAAGTCAGATTATCGGGCTACTTCCAACGCAGACCACAGAAAACTTCAAAAGAGGATAGGGACCTCTGCCATTTTCTTATACACAACCTCGACAGGTTTGAGATGGTGTATTTTCGGATTCGGGCTTCTTGCTGCATTGAGCATTAATAAATCTTTAATAAAAAAAACAAACAACCCCTGTTAAATTTGAGTTTAAAAAAAAAAAAAAAAAAAAATCCAAACCGGAATTTAGTAAATAACCACCTAAATTCCCTTATTAAGATTCTCTAATTTAAAATCTTTAAAACAAAGGCACGGAGAGGATGTTGACCTGTAGGTCTGTCAGAAAACAACATCCCAGAAGTGTGGGAATAGTTAGAGCATAAAAAAACGTTGGTCAAAACAGCTTTACATGTGAGCATTGGTGGTTCAGTGGTAGAATTCTCGCCTGCCACGCGGGAGGCCCGGGTTTGATTCCCGGCCAATGCAGCAGCCTTTTCTTTAAGTGGTGCTTCTTTCATGCAGCCCAAACAGACAAAATAGAAATAAAAAGACTTGAGTTCCAGTCTTCTTAGTCACCCGGCCAAAAGCAATGAATGATAAAAAGATTCTTCAGGCCCACTTTCATCAGAAGACTAGGGTGGACATCTTTTCTCTGACCTAAAAGCCCACAGGAGACAAGGCTCTTCAGCTCTCCTTCACTGCAAGGCTAGGGGGCAGTTTTATCTTATAAGGGAGAAGGGAAATTACCTCCAGAGAGGTCTCAAATCAAAGGCTTCAGGGGGAGAAGGAGCCAAAGGGCCATACATCTTCCCTTAAATCCTTGCAAAGGAGTCCAAGTCCAAAGACAAATACAAAGATAACATTTATATAGATAATAAATAAATAAATATGAAGGTACAACATCATAAAAAGTGTCTGTGTGTAGTGTTATGATCAAATATTCAGATTCAGTTGTTCATATTTGTTGCTTGGAGGTCATTTACAGCCCATTCTCTATAACATTCAGTCACACTATGTCTACAGGATAATTGGCTTGTGCTCAACATTTTGCTTTCACACCTTGCCCTTTGTTACTGACATCTCACTGTTATGTGCCAGTTGGGGAAGAATGGAAATGAGAGGGGAGTGAATGTTTTGGCACAGGGACACACTTTGCACACATATGCTAATTACAATGCAAAAACAGAGTTTAATCGGCTTTACTTGGCTACCCATGTGTTCCAATGGCACTGTGCACTTTCCCCTGTGGATCAGAGGATTCAGGGTCCTTATATATAAAGGTCAGTTAGGATGAGATTTCAGAGGCAGTTCATATTTGGAGCCCCATAGTTCTGTCCATTGTGAAGTAAAGCTGGCCGTAGATTTTTAAAAGGTCCAATCGTTATTGTGAGACCACGATTATCTCGAAATGATCATTTAAATGTACGATGTGTCCATCAACTAAAAAGACCATTTCAGGCGATACTGCCAGCAAAACTGAAGGGGAGCAGCCTGCTTGGCCCTGCAAACATAGATACATTGCACTGGGACCCATAAAGATTTTTAAACCTGGCCGATCAATTTTCTGACAGATGTCAGGCGAAAAATCGTAAGATCATTCGAATCCCACTAACCGCACGATAATTTGACGGATTGGTCGGACTGCGCTGAAATCGACGTTCACCAAAGAAGAAGAAGACCTTTAACATTGATTAAACTTCTTCTTCATTGTTTAAGGTCCTGCTTGAAGCCCTCACTTTGCAGTCTTTCTGTTTTTCCCTGAACTTCCTGAATTAGAAAGTGATTACAAGTGAATGGTTGGTTCACTCCAGTAGGTGTCACATGCTGCTCAGTAGGAGAGTAAAGGTTAGCATAGCTCTTTAACACAGGACAATTAGCAGAATGTTTTGGAAACACAGGTATGAAGGAAAGTCTCAGTGAGGATCCAGGCATGAGTAGGGACACTGCTGAAAGGCATTGGTGTGGGAAGACCAAAGTCTTTGTAGAGGTGCCATTAAAACCTTGAAGGTGACAGTCATATGTAGAACAAGGAGTGTGTCTTTCCCATGGTCACACTTCCATTAATAGCCACGTCTGATGTGTTGCATATATTAAATAGGTGACACCAACTCAATAATTGGCAAGTCATTGCTATTCTCACTTTGAATCCCTGGGAACTGCCCAACCAAGACTCTCTCAGGCGTGTTAGGGGCAGAAAGGGCAGAGAGAGGGCACATTTCAATAGAGAATATTTTCAAGAAAAACCCCTACATCTTTACTGAATTAAAAACAGGACAGCCGATTCTGGCCCAAGCCCCCCATTTCTAACTCAACATTCATTTGGTACTCAACTTCTTAACTCACAAGATGAAAATATAAAGAGATGCTTTGCAATGTCAAAAAAATACATTTACCTTAAACCAACTTTCAGGCTGAACCCCAACCCAGAGCTCCACACTTTGAGAACTTTGGGTGTACAGAGGAAGAGCAACAACCTTGGATACACCGTGAGATCAACTGGCTCCTGTTCCTAAGACCATATATTGCAATGATCACCTTTTAACTTGCATGTGCAGGGCCACAGAGGGTATATCTAATGGGCCTCCTGCTCAGGGAGATCCACGAGTCCCCTCTAATAAGTAACATCTGATCCTGTATGGAAGTCTGGGGGTGACAGGGCCACACCTCTGTCTAGTACATACCCTGAAAGTTTTGCACGTTGGGTTGCATGATGAGAGCACTTGAGAAAGGAGGCTGTGCCTCCGAAACATTGTGGGGATCTCAATAAAACTTCAAGCATTTAGCATGAATGCTTCTGTGTGTGCCATCTGATCTTCTTTAAGTGTATTGATTACGGATTGCAAGGATTGCAACAAGGTTCCCAGCATCCCTAGGGTTCAGCTTGGGCATGGGCCAGTTCTTTGCAAAAATGTTGATGTAAGAAGAAAAATATTTAAGCTGTTAAAAGGGCTTTTATGTATTGTATCTTTAAAATATTTATCAGTGTACAGGGAGATGTAGTACAGCAACAACTGGAAGGTTGGACAATGCAGAATTATTTGTTACCCTTAGAATGGGGCAACACCTCTCACTAAGGCTCTGCAGTTTGACTTTCTACTGGTGCCAGCTGCAGATCAGGAGCTATTTCTCACTGGGACATGGCTGAGGGCAGGCTGGGTGAATTTTTTATATTAAAGTGCCACTTTTTCTATCCAAGTACCCGAGGGCCCTCCCCACTGAAGCTGCTGAAGCTGCTACCCTGTGAACTAAATGCATTTTTCTAATTATCAAAACCAGCAAATATCCTTACTACATGGATATCAACTGGAATTGGACAATATTAAGCTAATTAAATCAAAGGCACAGAGATCTAAAATGATGGTGCCTCCTGTATCTCTGACTGAAAACAACATCCCATAACTGTGGGAATTGTTTCTTTAAAAAAACAGTTATAGCATAAAAAAGTTGGTCTCAAATGGTTTATGTCCAAGCATTGGTGGCTCAGTGGTAGAATTCTTGCCTGCCATACTGGAGGCCTGGGTTTGATTCCCGGACAAAGCAGCATCTTTTTCCAAACAGGCACAATAGAGATAAAAAAGGTAGATTTCCTATCTCCTTCCTCAGCCAGCCAAAGCAATGAATGATAAAAAGATTCTTCGGGCCCACTTTCATCAGACGACTAGGGTGGTCCTCTTTGTCCCTGACCTAAAAGCCCACAGGAGACAAGACTCTTCAGATCACCTTCACTGCAGGGCTAGGGGGCAGCTTTAATTGACTCCCTCCAGTCCAAAGGTTTATAAGGGAGAAGGGAAATTACCTCCAGAGAGGTCTCAAATCAAAGGCTTCAGGGGGAGAAGGAGCCAAAGGGCCATACATCTTCCCTTAAATTCTTGCAAAAGACCCAGGAGTCATATTGCACCCAGTCCAAAGAAAAGACAAAGAGAAAATTGATAAAAGTGGCAAACAGTTGAGATAAACAAATATGTAGGTACAACTTCAATAAAAGCGGCTGTGTGTAGTGTTTTGATCAAATATTCAGATTCAGTTCTCCATATATGTTGCTTGAAGGTAATTTACAGCCCATTCTCCATAACATTCAGTCCTACCCTATCTAAAAGAAAGGTGACAATGGCTTGTGCTCAAGTGATAACATTTTGATAAAGGTCAGATAGGATGAGATTTCAGAGGCAGTTCGTATTTGGAGTCTCATAGTTCTTTCCATTGTGAAATTTAATTTGATTAAATTTCCTCCTCATTGTGTAAGGTCCTAGTTGAAGCTCTCACTTTGCAGTCTTTCTGTTTTTCCCTAAACATCCTGAATTAGAAAGTGATTACAAGTGAATGGTTGGTTCACTCCAGTAGGTGTCACATGCTGCTCAGTAGGAGAGTAAATGTTAGCATAGCTCTTTAACACAGGACAATTAGCAGAATGTTTTGGAAACACAGGTATGAAGGAAAGTCTCAGTGAGAATCCAGGCATGAGTAGGGACACTGCTGAAAGGCATTGGGAAGACCAAAGTCTTTGTAGAGGTGCCATTAAAACCTTGAAGGAGACAGTCAAATGTAGAACAAGGAGTGTGTCTTTCCCATGGACACACTTCCATTACTTGCCACCTCTGATGTGTTGCATATATTCAGTAGGTGACACCAACGCAATAATTTGCAAGTCATTGCTATTCTCACTTTGAATCCCCGGGAACCAAAAAACTCAGAGTCTCTCAGGAGCAGATTTCAATACTTCTATAGCTCAAGCCCCCCATTTTCTAACTCACCATTTGGTCGCTAACCCAACTTCTTAGCTCAAAGCAAGGTTAAAATATACAGAGAACTCTGCCATGTCAACAAAATACATGTACCTTAAACCATCTTTCAGGCTGAACCCCCCATCCAGAACTCCACACGTTGAGAAATTTGGGTGTACAGGGAAGAGCAACAACCCTGGATACACTGTGAGACCAACTGCAATGGCCTCTGTTATTCCTAAAACCAGATATTGCAATGTTCAGTTTTTACCCAGAGAGGGAATATCTAATGGTCATCTGAAGATGTAACCATACATAAATAATGTTTGTCCAAGTCTGTAGTATTCATGGGGCTCAAGATGGAGTATTTAAAATAGAGTCACAGGTACCAAAAATTTCTCCCTTAGAGAATGCGCACCCCAGTGGGTCAATGGCCTTTTCCCAAATGTCCTTAAGGTCCCCATAGACGCAAAGATTTATTTTTGGTGAACGACAGATTTTATTGAAATCCAACCAATCCGTCAAATTATCGTGAAGTTAGTGGGAATCGAACAGTCGTACATCTTACAATTTTTCGGCCGACATCTGTCAGGAAATTCATCGGCCAGATGTTTGCAGGGCCAAGCAGGCAGCTCCCCTCAGTTTTCCTGGCAATATCGCCTGAAATGGTCTTTTTAGTTGATGGACAAATCATACATTTAAACAATCGTTTCAAGATAATCGTGGTCTCACGATAACGAAAAGATATTTTAAAGATCTTTACATCTATGGCCATTTTAAGGGCAGACAGGGCAATTAGAGATTATTGTGCCTTCCAAATTGCTTTAGAATTGTCTTACTTGCTTCGAGTCTTGTAGTCGCTGACATTTGCTTTTGTCCTGTATCCATGAATTTTTGGAGTGCTAAAACTTTCACACATGACCCTTCTGGGATTCTAGACTGGGATATATATATATATATCTACAAAGGAACATACAGTACAAGCCTTGGGCAGTGTGGCTTGTACATGGCTGGAATGTAGCTGTTGCCAAGTGTGTGAGGGCCTTTACTATGGGAAAGTTCTCACTCTATACAGTACTAGTGTCTGTCCCCTCCCTTCACAGCTCAAGTCCCTTTGATGTCCCCCTCTGGTCGTCCAAACTGCTGCCCGCGATGTGACAACACACTTCCCAGAAACACGGAGAGGTGCCAATAAGGATAGAGAAGTGTGAGAGGAACAATCTTAATTTGACACTTTAATTCCCTCCCCTGACATATTCAAGATCATTAAAACAGGGATGTGGAGATCTATATTAATAGGGCCTGAGACATAAATTAGGGAACTTGTGTCTCTAAAAAAATAAAAGTTATAAAAAATGTCGGTCAAAAATTTTTCAGCGTTTAGGCGTTGGTGGTTCAGTGGTAGACTTCTCATCTGCCATGTGGGAGCCCCGGGTTTCCCGGCCAATGTAGCAACCTTTTTTTCATCTTATTTATTTATATATCTCAAAAAAACGCAACTTTATGTTCCCTAGGGAACCGGGACTCACTCCCATCTATCTATAACTGTTGCTCCATGGGGCTACACTATGTGCAGGACTCTGCACACCAGGCTACATGGGCTATGGCACCTATTGGTATTCTACTGGTGCCAGCTGCAGATCAGGAGCTATTTTTCACTGGGACATGGCTGAGGGCAGGAATGGGTGAATTTCTTAAATTAAAGTGTTATTTTTTTCTATACAGGTACCTGAGGGCCACATCCCACAGAAGCTGCTACCCTGTGAACTAAATACAATACGCATGAAATGTTTACATTTCCTAACTATCAAAAACAGCAAATATCCTTACTACATGGATATCAATTGGGATTGGAAGGCCACTAGATCATACACCAATGATTGTATGAGACATATCAGCATATGAATGGTATGTGTATGGGAAGACACTCAGACTCCTCTATATTTTGCCTCAGGCCAGTCCCATGCTCTTTGAAAGCTTTGATGTAAGGAAGGGGATTTGGAAAGTAGGTGATAAGGGTTGTTGTCCTGGGTTCCCAGACTGACACTAATTCCCACCCATTTAGTGTCAGGCTGAGGCTCACGAGGCTCATGAGGGTCAGGCTGAGGCTCACGAATAACAGACCTGATCCTAAACAAGGCCTCCCTTGTACTGAGAACTATTGGAGGATTCCCTTCTGACTTTGTAAAAAAAAGATTAGGTTAAATAATGTCCCTTAAAATGAGAGATATCCGTGAATTTATTTTGTCCCTCCTAATTTGGCTTCTTAGTCTCAGTTGTACAACCTCAGGCTATTAAAAAAAGGCAACAAGAAGGGCAATCAGGTTTTTGGTATGTGAGTTGCTGCTAAACTACAAGTCCAATATAAGACTGGGCCACAAGGGTACCGGGAAACTTATAATACACTCAGGTGCCAGGTGGACCCTACCATGCCCATATAATACCAATTTCTTTAATGAACTTTAATGAAAAAAAGAGACATGAAGGGACGGAGAGATGTGAGTATTCAAAGAAATGAGAAAGTGTGGAAGAGAGCAAATAAAATCATTTGGAGTGGCCCTTTGGTCTAAGGTTTTCTATTGGGACCCTGGTACCCCATTTTGACACTGTCCATCATCCTGATGGATATGTGCGCTGTGACTGTAGTTCTCTGACAGCTGGAGTGCTGATTGGCCTGTTCAGTAGGGAAAATACCAGGGGTAAATATTCATTACAAGGCAGCAAAAAACCCCCGAAATCTTTAAGCCCTTCAGTGAATATGTACTCCACTAGTGGTGCGATGGATCCCCAAGGCTTCAGCCTAATCATTGTAGGCAATTCCCACTTACATACCATCCACCAATCATTCTGCTTGTATGTCTCATATATTATAACCAAAACAGTGAAGGCAAAACACCTAGAAACAAGGACCAACTCATTGTTGCAGTCCTCACCCACTTACCCGTCATTCTATCCATGAATGATGTTTAATAGAGTAACTCCTGCTAACCCTAGTTAGTTTGTTGTATGGACAGACCGAAAGATGAGCAGGGGAGGGATACATGAGAACGATAAAGACAACTATATGAATACAGTGTTGTGGGACATTGGCAGTGCTGTATTCATAGGGAGAATGCAGGTCTCTGAGGTCCATCTAGGCTTCAAATGGACCTGCAGCAATTGATTTACCATTCAGAGCAGGGTGCAAACATGGCTGATCACAGTTGTTTTCTGTACTATCCACCCTGCCTTGCATGTAGTAAGTGACCCTTTATGACTGTTCTAGTTTCCAGGGTCACTGTACAATTGGCTGCCCACAATTTTATGTTAGGTCAAGGCTATAAAGAAACCCAAATTATAAGAGAACACCTGCAAAATACTTAGAGCCATCTCATCTCCAGCACCTAATTGTGTAACCTAAATAACTCTTTAATTTTCCCTATAATGGAATGGACCCTATATAAAAATATATCCACTCACACTATACAACAAAATACAAAACAGAATTTATAGAATTTTAATTTATAGATCTATGCATGTAGAAATTACAGAGCGATGAAAGTATACAAAAGATAAAGATATAATTTAATTTTGAAGTCCATATTTACAAAAAGAGGGATGGGGATTAATAAATATAATATTTAAGGCCAGGGCCTCCACACAAGGGCTGGGTTAACAGAGGAACTGGTAGGGGGAAAGAGAGTCCTTTGCGTTGACTTTCTGATGGTGTTGGCTTGAAAGGTTTTTGGGGGTGTCTGCTGATGTGCTTGCCCCATACAGGGTGTTCTGAATGAACTGGATGGAGGTCGGCTGGTCTGGTTCTCGGTGCTTTGTTCTAGTACATCTCCTGAAACCCTGGAGATTATTGGTGGACTTGGCAAGATCTGCCTCTGGTTCATCCTCAAGGAGACATCTTGAACAGAGTCCTTCCTTTGTTTCTGAGTTTGTTCTTCCATATGCTGGCACAACCTCTGGACCATGTATTCCTTTTTCTTCTCACAGATACTGTCTGCAGAGTTGATGAAGGAAGTGGCCTGGTTAAGTCCTTCCCGAAAGCCTCCTTTAAACCCTGACAGCAATTTCTTTCTATCAGAGGGCACTAATGCAAAAAGAAAAATAAACTTGTAAGCTTTATGCGGAAAATTTGTGATTATGCATAATTAGTAGATGAACAGTGATATTAAGAAATGTTCTAGAATATACATATTGCATCACATTTGTAAGCTATGTGGACTACACCATTTTACAGCAATGTATGGCTTGAGAGCCTCCATTTGGAGGTCCGATTGATCTAAGGCATTACCTGCACCATAAAGAATAGCCTTTATAGGAATTACCACTTGAACCATGTTTATAAAGATAAAGATAGAGTTTGGGAGTTGGAAGGATGGTCTTCCATTCTAAAATAATGTGGGGGCCATTTTGTTCTTTAATTACTCTATGTTTGCCTTGATAAACCTGGTGCAATAGGAACTTGATAATCTCTTATGTTTAGGTGACATTTACATAATATTTTTCGTATAAAATAAAGACATCCATAGAAAATAGGTTGCATATATCTCACCTGGATTATGACACATTTTGAGAAAGTACACTGTCTTTTTCAGAATATCAGCCTTTTCAGCCTTGGGATTTTTTAAAGACTGTACAGGAAAAAAAAAACACACAAAAAATTAGGATTTAACACAAGAAATGCTGTGGTACATGGGGGTACATATATCCCCATAACCAGAGCTCTGCATTTAGGTGACTATAACTATATTTTTAGGGGCAAGATACATTAACTGCCGTAATACCCAGGTATATAAACTTTGTAATTGCCATTGTGCTGCCATTGGTTCCATACTAATAATTGGAATGGGTCAGGTCCTAAAACTAGGAATCCTTTTAGAATAACTTAATTAAAAGGGTCCTACCTCATCATGAGTGGCCTCCAAGAGAAGGGTCCTGAGATGTTCCAGGCTCTGATTAATTCGGTCTCTCCTTCTTTTCTCTATAACTGGCTTCATTAGCTGGAAGGGAAGAAAAAAGAAAATGAGTAAGAAAATTGAAATTTATCAAAATTTATAAGGAGGCCCTGCCAGCAAAAAAATTATGGAAAAAGATAAGGAGGCTACAAAGGATAAAGAAAGGAGACTACATTAATTATGAGTGACCGGCTGTAAAGTAGTCAGGTTGAAAAGGAAAGACTTTACATGGAGAAATGACTGAAGAAGTCCTCTTGGGTAGGAAATAAATGGCTGAAGATAACAGAAATATAGGGGAATGGGTTGGGTAGGGAGATAGAAGTGACTATGAGTGGAATAGCTAGAGATAGAGGTTCAGTTGACAAAGTATTAGCAGATTAGGACACCCCAATGGGACTCCTTAGGTTGAACTGCAGATTGGTCAAAATTCTACAAGGGGATTGCTAAGCATTGAGTTCTATAAATGTATCTCTAGAGATGGACGTATACACAACAAACTCAGGAGACTGAATTCTAATCGATCTCAAGTGATGAAATTCTACGTAACTAACTCAGGAGATGGAATTCTAAAGAAGAAATGTGAGGTTCTACAAACAAAGTTCTACAGACTAAGTTGTTGGCATTGCAAGAATAAATTCAATAGAGAATGAAGAATTGGAGGAGTCACGGGAAAGATCCATGAGCTCAGCAGCAAAGAAGAATAGTTTACAGGAGGCAGTAAGTTTTATTTACCCTCTTATCTTCACGGCTCAGGTAGGAGTTCTTCATCTTGCTGCCAAGAGAAGCTTGTGAAGGGGAAAGTCCAGGAGAATGCATGTGCTCAGTATGGAGAGAAAGTAGCTTGTGTCTGAAATGAACAGCGATCTCCCTACTAATCCTTTTGACCCAGCCCCCTAATTATCATTGGAATTGCCCTCAATCCCAGCCTCTTGCCCTGCCTCCTCCCATCCCTCTGGGATCATTAACATAACAGAGGCAGGGAGAGTGTGCCTGGGACTGAGGAACAACAGTTATAAACTAGTCATTTTATGCTTAGCCAAAATCTGGATCTTTTTTTGCATCAAAACAGTTTAGTGGAATGCATTTTAACCAAAGGGGTGTTTCAAATAAAGCAAAGAACAAAAAAGGTGCAACTTGTAGTGTCCCTTGCAGAGCAATGGAGCAACATGAGCAAAGACTCCTGAAAAAGCTGCTATTTATTTTACAGTTGTCACTCTCCAGTGTTGAAATTTCACTTTTGTAACCCCCCTGTGGAAAAAACGTTTTGGGGGCTACCCCACTAACACTTTACCCAAGGGCAAATGGATATGACTGTATGGTTGAAAGAAGGAGGTAGGGTGCTGGGACAATGAAGGTCATTTCTAGACCCCTTTGTCCCACCAAGAAGTATTGTGATATCAGGGTCTGGTGACCTTTAGTTACCAACTGTCACTCTTCTATATCCAGCTCCCCTTGGATTTTTAATGCTTATGAATGTTCTGCAGAAACAGAAACTAGGGATGCACCGAATCCAGGATTCGGTTCGGGATTCGGCCAGGATTCGGCCTTTTTCAGCAGGATTCGGATTCGGCCAAATCCTTCTGTCCGGCCGAACCGAATCCGAATCCTAATTTGCATATGCAAATTAGGGGCGGGGAGGGAAATTGCGTGACTTTTTGTCAGAAAACAAGGAAGTAAAAAATGTTTTCCCCTTCCCACCCCTAATTGCATATGCAAATTAGGGTTCGGATTCGGTTCGGTATTCGGCCGAATCCTTCGTGAAGGATTCGGGGGTTCGGCCGAATCCAAAAAAGTGGATTCGGTTCATCCCTAACAGAAACGCAATTTCATTACCATGTTCACCCACAAAAATTAGTTCTCTGTGTTGGGTTGGCCCTCAAAGCATTGGTTTGAAGGGATTTAAGGTTCAGCCTAAAGGCCATTTAGATTCAGATTTGAGGAGAATATCTATTTGCTCTCCTTTAGATACACCTGGAAGTTTAGCATGAAGGACAAATTAAAGTAGGATCCGGGGATGAAAATGTATTTGTGGTATAATATTGCGTGTGAACGTGGGTGAATGGATGATCATAAATCTGTATCTGTAATCTGCAAAGGGGGCCTTCACTAAATTTATGATATTCAAGAGAAGCTTGCCATGCAGAAATATTAAATATGGGATTCAGTTTGAGAAGGAGAGCAAGTTGGGTAGTTGGCGGGATTGAAGCAAGAACTTTCCAGACAAACACACTTCCAGCCCATTTGCTCTGCTACAGTAGAAGAATCAAATTTGCAGGTAGGTGTGAAAGTCTGTAGACCGTTCTTCCCAAGGTCACACTCTCTCATTCCCACAGTAATAGTTTGCTACTGGCCAAACGGCAGCAATACCTTCGGTGTTAGTTTTATTGGGTCACAGGGTTACAGAGGGGGCAACATAAGGGCTCAGGCACCTGAATATATATCATAACCTCCTTAGGACAGAAGCTCATAGTGCTTGGGATTTTCTGTGCAACATAGTGTAGTAGTAAGTACTAGGAGGAACACTTATTTGAGAAATGACTTGGGAAGAAGATGTGTATTGAATGACATCCCTAATCGACTCCCAATTAACAGTATCCTAGATTGACTTTGTCAAGTTATTGAGGCTCCCTCCTCAGACATTTGCCCCAGGGCATGTACACACACCCACTTCTCTATACAAGGGGCTGAGACAAATGTTTGTACATTGACGGTTCCCAGACTCACACTTACAGGTTTGATTACGGTTGCACAAGGCTTTCACCTTACACTGGGGGTAGGGGATGGGGGGAAGCTGTGCAGACTGCTGGAGAAGCACATGATGTCAACCTCCATGATGGCCAGAGTTAGCGTCCTAATGATTGTAAGTTTTAGTGGGTTGTAGGGTCACTCCCAGCTAAAGTCAACTGTGACCTCTGTTTGCTAGAGTAAGGTTGAATTTAAAATATAATGGTAACAGGCCTTCAGCAGGTTAGGTACCCACAAAAAGTGGTGGGAAAGTAAATGTTGACATGAGTTGAGGCGTGGGTAGACAGTCACTAAAGAGGCCTCATTGTCTTTCTTCCTGACTTCAATGAGTGAGTGGCATCACTTTCTTTTTGTCGGGCCATTCGTTTGTAGGTGAACAAACTAATGAGGGTCAAATAGATGGTCCAAGTAGGTAAAAATGCAGGTTGGGGGAGGATGGGGGTACACATGAGACCTTTGCAGGTTGTTACATGATTTCATGTTGACCAGTTTTAAACTGAGCCCCTTTCCTTGAACAAATTAAGTGTGGAACTTGACAATATACCCCTAAACAGAAAGTCACATTGGTGTCTTCCAGGCCACTGCCGAGTTCAGCTCAAATACCCAGTCAATACAAAGCAGTAGAAACCTTTATAGACCCATAGGAACCACACACAGGATACAAAGCAATATAATTAAAAAAAGATAATACACAACTATAGGGCAGTGGTTCCTAAACTGTGGGGACTGGTCCACAAGATGACCAAGCAAAGTGAATCCAGAACCAAAAAACCCAAAGCTGATTGGCAAATGACCTCAATATTTCAGGAAGTGCAGCCTATTGACCACTTATAGTGAGATTCTATCTAGGAAATGGAATTTAAACTTAACCACACGATTATATTGTAATGATGATGTGTATTAGAGGGATGCCCGAGACTTTTTCCATATATAAACTGCCCCTGCCCCGGCTGTGATAATTGTTTGTGCAGTTAGTTTTCCCATGGTAACACTTGCAGGTTCCCTCACACTTTATTAATGACATGTATGAGGAGGATCTCACCTTGCACTCAGGGTGGGACAGTTTGATGTCAGGTGGGGGTTTCAGAACAGAAGCACTTTCAGTTAAGTGACATATTTAATGGCTCACTAAGTGTCAAGGCCTGAGTCATTGAACCAATCACTATTAATTAATCGGCCATAGGGTCATTCACAGATAAAAACAACAGCACTGTTCTATTGCAAGAGCCGGTGTTGCTACAGTCACATCTTTAATAGGTTAATGTATTAATGGCCAAGCCGATGACTTCCATCTCCTAGGCTTCAAAGAGTCCAAGTTGCAAGTTAAGTGGCCATGTTGTTCTGGTTTCTTTGTATTGATGAGGGTCCTTGTAGAGGTGGTTTGATCCTATTGTTTAAAAATATAGGGGGCCCCTACCATAAGGTCACATGATGCTTATCTCATTGCTTTACACATCACTAATGTTTCTATATATCTGTAACCTTGTTATGAGCTAAGGGGCCCAGCCTGAAGGTCAGTTAGGGGGAGCTTTTGGGTGAGTGATTATTTGTACCCTGGGTACCCCTGGAACTATAGCAGGGTGACTGTTACCCCAATGTTTCTATATATCTGTAACCTTGTTATGAGCTAAGGGGGCCCAGTCTGAAGGTCAGTTAGGGGGAGATTTGGGGTGAGTGCTTATTTGTACCCTGGGTACCCCTGGAACTATAGCAGGGTGACACCCCAATGTTTCTATATATCTGTAACCTTGTTAAGAGCTAAGGGGGCCCAGTCTGAAGGCCAGTTAGGGGGAGATGTGGGTAAGTGCTACTTTCTTAAAGAAATCAATAGAAACCAGACAATAGTTGAAATTTCAGGGTTTAGAGGTGCAGAACCAAAAATACTTAAATCTGTACTTTTATTAGACTCAGCAAATAGTTCTTTAGCCCACTCCCCAAAACATCTCTCAACTTCCCTCAAACGTAAACTGCCCCCTGTAGCATCTCTGCATGTGTAAAGCTGGGCAGTAATGTTGGCAGGGGCGACTGTGCACCCCACAATACCTGAAGTCTTTCAGATGCCGCACCCCTTCGCCCCAGTTTTAT